>CM027091.1:485016-511396 GCA_015343265.1 Pao palembangensis | reverse complement strand
CTGTCCTTCCTGTACTTCCTGTCCTTCCTGTCCTTCCTGTACTTCCTGTCCTTCCTGTACTTCCTGTACTTCCTGGCCTTCCTGTCCTTCCTATACTTCCTGTCCTTCCTGTCCTTCCTGTCCTTCCTGTCCTTCCTGTCCTTCCTGTCCCGTCTCCTTCGGCTCGTTAAGGCTGCAGCCAGGTGATTGTTTTTCATCAAGTTCACCCTTTCGTTTAATGACATCATCAACACGGAAACCATGGAAACGTGTTGCAAACAGCCGACATTGTTCATCTCAGCTTTGGGATGAAGCTAAGTTGAGCCTAGCTTTAATCCCAGATGTTTGTCTCTCAGCAGGGGAACTGGCCCACCTACCGCCTTACCTGCGCATGGACTTCCTGTTGAACCGTGGCGTACCGCTGGCCGCTCGAGGTGGAGGCGTGAGCAGCAGTAGTGGCAGCAGCAGCAGCGGAGGAGGAGGAGGAGGTGGAGCTGGAGCAGCAGCGGCTGGAGTCGGCAGTGGTGCTACAGGAGAAACAAGAGGAGGAGGTGCAGCAGGAGGAGCAGGAGCAGGAGGAGGAGGAGCCGTGGGCCAGACCTGCCTGGAACCACAGAGGAGCCGCACCCTGAAAAGGCCACCTCCCCTGGAACCCACCCCAATGGAAGTGCCCACGCCCAGGGAGGTGCAGCAGTGGCAGCCGGGAACTGCCTCCACCCTCCCCCACAGGGATGTCCGGGAGCGGGGGGAGGCCCGGGGTGAGGTCCGGGCAGAGATCTCCTCCTCGGGGGACCTAGTCCAAGCACAGGCTGCCAAGCTCAGCACCTCCCAGGAGTCGCTGCTGGACTCCAGAGGACACCTGAAACAGAGCAGCAACCCGTACGCCAAGTCCTACACGCTGGTATAACCCACGGAGGAGGCGGAGGAGGCGGAGGCGGAGGAGGAGGAGGCGGAGGAGGAGGAGGCCCTCGGGGCCCTCACCACAGCCACCATGGACCCTTTTCCACAACAGAATTGTTGTACATAGAGCCCTTTCTGACATGCGTCTGAGGTGGTTGCTTTTCTTTCAGCCTCTTTCTTTCTTTCTTTCTTTCTTTCTTTCTTTCTTCCTTCTCACTCTTCTCTGTTGCTTTTGCACTTTTTCATTCTGATGGATCTCCTCTGTTTTTATTTTCTACTCGAGTATTCTTTTATTCAAAAGTGACGACACATGAGGATTGCCAAAATGATTTATTTAAAATTTGAGAAAGAGAAAAAGTACTATTGAATTTATAACGAGGACAATTATATTCATTATAATTATTGCTATTATTATTATAGAAAAACACAAAATATCTAAAAAAGAAGCAGGGAAGGGGAGGAGGGCTGATATTTCTGTAGGAGGACGTTCTTTTCTTTATTTATTTTCTTTGATTGTGGCCGTGTGATGAAATGTTTGGAGTTTTAGCGCAGAGAGGACAACGAGAGGACAACGAGAGGACAACGAGAGGACAACGAGCCCGGGAGGAGCCCGGGAGGAGCCCGGGAGGACGCCAACGCCCGCCAGTCGTTATGTTTCCCAGCCTTCCTGACGACTGCATGGCGACCGGTCCGGAATGGCTGGAAATCCAAAAAAAAAAAAAAAAAAAGAGAGAGAATTTTTTGTCACACTATGAAATTATACAATGTGAATATATATAAAGAGATCACTTTTATTTGTGGATATTATGGGGAAAATGATTTGGTTAATAAAGTCTTAGTCATGTTTGCACACTTCTGACTTTGTTCACGTTGCCCAACCACAAGGTGGCGCCCTGTTGCTTGATTGGTTCTGCTGTCTCTGGCTGCCATAGCGACCGGTCCTGCAGCCACCAACAGCACCAGTCACAGGCCTTAACCGGGACAGGTTTGTCGTCCGTTTCCCTCCCTGCACACGGACTGATAGTCCCCGTTCACCGGGACCAAAGCCGCAGCTCAGGCAGTCAGAGGACCTATGCTGTCAGGCGGAGGGCGTGACAGGCCTCGCCCCTTCTCCTGGAAAGCCACCGCGGACCTTCTGCAGCGTGAGCACTTCCTGTCCCCACAACCACAGTATTTGAAGGAGGGAACGGTCTATCTGGTCTGCACACAGCTTTTAGTCTAAGTGACAGAGTTGAGTCAACTCAAGCAAGTCTGCCCACCGCTGACGGTTCTGGTGGAGCTTCTGGAACATCTCACTCTCACTGGGCTTTGGCTAGAAACCACTCACGTGGCCGGCACGGGCCACCAGCCTGATGGCGCCTGCACCGACCCCGGGACCTCCCCCAGGCCGGGCCAGGCCCTCGGAGCCCCAGCAGGAGGAGACTACAGAGGCAAACAGAGATGATCTCCAGGGAAATCAGAGCTGCGGTTGTGCTCAGGCACCAGGAGCAGCAGCAGCCGTCTGCTGCCAAGTCTAATCATCCAGCCTGGAGCTTGGAGGCCAACGAAGATCAGAAGCCTCTCCTGAGTGTCCCCACCGCTTCCCCAAGCAGAATCGTTCAGGTGTGGTCCAGCCTCAGACGCACAGAAGCAAAGCGTCTCCTCGGGGTCCAACTCTTCAAATTCCTGCCACGTCATGAGAACGTGAACGACGCCAGAGACTTGGAAGGAAGCTGCAGATCTTTCCTGCTGCCTTCTCACCACACGCCTCCGGCCAGACGCTCCTTTCCTTCCCTCTTTCCTCTCTCCGCTCTCCCTTTCTGCTACCGATCAGCAGCTCTTCTCTTCCTCTCAGGGAGGACTTTGAGGTCCGTCGCTTCTGACGAGAAGAACCTTTCTCAGCGCTTCTTTGCTCACAGGCCTCAAACGGTTCTTTACCACAGCTGGAAGCGTCAGGAGCATCTGAGCCCTCCAGCTGGCTTCTGGTGGAAGCTGCTTTCTGCCTCTTTAAACACAATTGTGAATCCACTTTGCGGCGCCATCTGAGCGTGATGGCGAGCAGCTTTAGCAGGCGGCCGGACGGGCGCTTTTAGCTGTCTTTGGCTGCCTGATTTGACGCTCCTAAAATAAGATCAGAAAAACCACTTTAAATAAACTCACTGTGTGACCACGCAGAGAAGCAGAGAAAGAGAAAAGAGAGAAATATATTTAATACATGAAAACCATGCAGACAAATGTGTGGCTGGTTTGGACCAGGATAAGTCCAACCACACCGATCCGCTGATTATTGCTGGAAATGTCAAAGTGTAGCTTATTAAGAGGTTTTAGCATCAGAGAACCTCCACTCGTAGAAATGAGCCAGTTTTAATAGTCCTGCAAAAGCGCAGACCAACGTTACCAAGTGTGGTGCCGACACCTTCGAGCTGCACAGAGAGGATAAACGGAGCTCCTGAAGGCGTGACCTCCTCATGCACCAGTCCCAAACACGCTCCCAGATGGGCACATAGGCGCCTGCTTTACCGGATGGTATTGCCCACGTTTACCAGCCCTCTCGTTCATGCACGTCCATGTGTGAACGGTCAGGTCATGAGTCCAGGATGCTCCTGTGACCGAATCACCAGGCTGAAGACAGGACTGAGTTCTGGAACACAGGAGACCTACTCAACTGGTGCAGCACATTCCGTCATTCTGCAGGCAGAAATCAGGGAACAAGCAGGCAGAAATCAGGCAGAAATCAGGGAACAATCCAGCAGAAATCAGGCAGAAATCAGGGAACAATTCGGCAGAAATCAGGCAGAAATCAGGGAACAATCCGGCAGAAATCAGGCAGAAATCAGACAGACATCAGGAAACAATCAGGCAGAAATCAGGGAACAACCAGGCAGAAATCAGGGAACAATCTGACAGAAAGCAGGGAACAATCATGCAGGCAGAAATTATGGGAAGAATCAGACAGAAATTATTGAACAATCAGGCAGAAATCAGGCAGATCAGGGAGATAAGGTGGTGATCAGGCAGAAATCAGGCTTCCTCATTCATGTATAAATAATGTAACAAATAAAATAAAACACTCCTGGATACAGCATTAGTACGAGTGTTGGCATGAGTGCCAGTAGCAGAACCAGTTTGAGGCCCAGCAGGAGCACCAGTACCGTCCTCTACGCTCCCTGGTGCTGATGCTGACACGGTTGTCCTGGATGATTCATCACTGCTGTCAGGTGAACCAAATCAACAGGAAACTTCAGCCGAGTCCACAACTCTGGGCTCAAATTCCCGTGACGAGCCAAGAAAATGTTGTGGTGCTGGACACCCAGAATGTGATTCACGGGTGCAGCGTTAGCGATGACCTCCAGAGAGGGTCTGAAGACTCGTCCAGGCAGGCAGACGCTCCCACACTCGTTCTTTTGGACACGGTTCTCATGTTTCATCACTAACGTGCTGATTTGTCCCTCGGTGACGGTACACTACGTACCTCAGCTGGAAGACTGCAATGAAAACACGTCCGTTTGCTAGCAAACAAGAACTTTTAATTGGCTTTCAGCAGACAGAAAATGGGATTGGGATTGTGCTTAAATCACCTGTTGGGCTGCGTCGTGTTAGAAGCTGTCAGGTGTGTTTAATGGAGCGTTTGGAGCTGTAACGGTCACAACTGGACGCTAACAGGAAGTGACCAGGAGTTTGTGGCTGGTCTCCAGAGTGAACAGGGTGGTTGGGAGGGTGGAGGGTGGATGGTGGCTGCTTTCCTAACTACAGGATGATGGTGTCGAAAGCTGAGCTAAAGGAGGTCAAAGGTGGGCAGGATGGGTCCGCCATGGCTCTTTCAAACGTTCTGCAACTACAGACACGAACACCAGAGCTAACGCTAACCACAGGATAGGTGCACGTATTTTAAAGCATAACGCCGAAATAAAACCTCTGATTAAAGACAATCCACTTTTACGGGACGCTTTGGGGGCGTGGTCGCCGCCATCTTTACTTTACGTCACCGCCTACGTCGTTTTCTTGATTCCGGGTTTCGGAACGCCGACATTTTTGGACGAGACGGCACCGAGGACTACTCAGCTGGAGGCTCGGATCCTCACCCAGCTGAGCTAATTCACTGATTTAATGAATAAACTAGTTAAACTCGTCTTTGTTGGCTTTGTAATAAAAACATGCAGTTTTCCATCGTTACCTACGGAAGCAAAAACTGTCAACAAAAACTGGTCAGGAGCGCCTTATTCCCTCTTATGTTTGTTAGAACAATACATTTTCACGTTACAACGCGATGTTTATTGTGAGAACGTGAAAGGTTTCACGTTATAACTTAATTAAGACTAATTAATAAGTTAATTGTAATTGTGTGGTGCTGAGCAAGCAGCTGTGGAGGAAGTGTGGCCAAAAATGTTGGCGTTCCGCCTCGTCCTCCCACATTTTCCTCGTTGGGAACCTATGTGTTCTTCTGTGAGACCGAAACCCGGGATCAAGAAAGTGACGCAGGCAGTGACGTAAAATAAAGATGGCGGCGACCACGCCCCCAAAACAATTACATGGAACAGTGGATTTTCTTTACGCTTTAAAAGACGTACATCTATCGTCGTGTGGTTAGCGCTTGTGCTAGACAGGATGGGATGCTAGCTGGCTCCACACAGGGTGAGCGTCCCGGTGCGGACCTCTGCACTCGTCTGCACTCGCTTTAATAGATCTGCCTGCCGCTCCCGGGGATCCACCCTGGCCAGCTGGTCAGAGCGTCTGTAGCCATCACCGCCCACACCTCATCCCTGCAAAACGGGTCCTTCTTTGAGTTTGTGGTTTTTACTTGTGGCTTTAGAATCAGCTTGTAGAGACACGTGAGACGCGTCACCTTTGTTGTCAAACGTCTCCTCTAGGATCAGGTGAAAACGTACTCTGAGTTTCCTTCTGCGGCTTGAGGAGAAACGTGCACACGCCTCCAGACAGAGTCTTTATTTATTCAATGGACAGAGAGACACAGGTTGACATGGCCATGCAGGTAAGAAAAGGCAGGCTGCAGCCTGAGGAGCCCTCAGGTGGGACGCTGAGCTGTCGCCTGGGAACGGTCCCAGCAGGGAGGAAGAGGCGAGTATAAAAAGAGGCTCTAACACAAGCAGCAGCCAGACGCCATGATTAGGAGGGGACAGGAGCCACACCTTTGGAGCTGCGGGGACACAGCGCTTACATCGGACAAAACTCTACTAATAGGAGGGTGAAGTTCACACACGTCACATGACTAACAGGCGTTTCGCATCCCCCACCACTTCCAGCAGGTATGAATCTGTTTACATGCAAATGTCACACCGCCGCCGCCGCCGCCGCCTCGCCTCCAGCCCCCGACGCTCCGCTCACTATGACTTCTCATCACGCTTCTTCTTCTGGAACTTCCTGAACTGGGACTGGATGGTGACGGCAGCCTTCTCGGTCTCGGGGTCTTCCATGTCGATGTCAAAGTCCTCGGGGACGTTGGACTTGGACACATCTGGAAGGGAAAAGGGAATCATGACGAGCGCCAAGCAGCAAACCTGGGCCTAGTTGCTAGCATCTCCAGGAAACCCGCTGATCGCTAAAGATGGATCGTCTCAGGTGCCCCCTGGTGGTAGACCACGGCATGGCTCTTTCAAACGTCCCCCACAGAATGAAAACGTGTCAGCGTGACCGGCTGCCGAGCTCTGGAGGTGCTTATATTGCAAAAAAAATGTCAAATCATTAGAAATACCGCAGTTTTTATTGGAATCGAGAGAAATTCCAAGGAGAGAAATGAGAGAATAAAGACAGGAATGCTTCTTCCTGCCTAAAGGATAGACAAGGGTAAAGGGTTAGCCTATTTGCGGGAGCCAGAGCCGCTGGGCGGTCAGGTCAAGGGCCAAAGCAGGAACTGATCTAATTCTTAAATCCCCGCTGGAGCAGAGCTGAGCAGCATGGCTGTAATCCCTGAAAAACAAGCTGGTTCCAGCCAGCCGCAGCAGCAAGGCGGACTCTTTCATCCTCTAAATCATGAAGAATTCATCTAAAATCTCTTTTAGTCACAAACCCCTGGCAGGATTTGCAGGCCTTCATTCTGGTGTTGAGCTGTGGCTGAGAATAACGGTGCGTTTCAGCCTGGATGACAGCAGACCCACGGAGAAGGAGCATCAAGGCTGCAGTCACAGCAGCTCACAGCTAAAGCACGACGCGCCATGTTCCCTCTGCTGGACGTGGATGAGCAGAGAGCAGCAGGCGGAGGAGGGAGGTATGAAGGAGACCGACGTGGAGCTGCTGCATCCCTGAATGGGATCAGAACAAAGGTCTCATCGCTAGGAATCACACCTCCGTCGTCCCACCACACACAGCAGCTCTCCACAGGCAACGGTGATCCCTCACTTTCACATTCTCCTCCTCCGCTCCACAGGCGACAGATTACCACAGGTATTACCTCTGACAGCGCCTTCATCGCTCCTGTCGGCGCCTAATTGGGACGCAGTGTCTGCTGGCGGACGCCAGAGAGAGGGAGATGTGTGTGTGTGTTTGCAGGAGCAGCAGCAGGAGTCTCGGTAGAGTTCCTTGGTCTGCTTCCTACGTCTGGTGGTTGGAACAGGCTCTGCCTCCAAAAACAGGCTCCGCCTCCCAAAACGGCCCCGCCTCCCAAAAATCTGGCCCCGCCTCCCAAAAAACAGGCTCCGCCTCCAAAAAAAATCGGCCCCGCCTCCCAGAAATCTGGCCCCGCCTCCCCAAAAATCTGGCCCCGCCTCCAAAAAAAAATCGGCCCCCGCCTCCCAAAAATCTGGCCCCGCCTCCAAAAAACATGCTCCGCCTCAGAAAAGCCAGACACAAGTCGTCGTGGGTTAAGAGCCCTGAGCACAGCCCAGCAGAAAAGCAAGCGTGCACGTTCTGAGCGGTTTCTGCAGCTAGCTTAGAGCGATTAGCAGCTAGCTTGGCTCCCTGCCCGAAGGTTTCTGATTTTCTGAATGCAGAAAACACTGGTGACAGGATGTAAGCGTGGTCTGTTCGCCACAGTCGACCAAGCGGAACCGTTTTCGGATGGACTTCAGCTGTTCTGGATGATCCCAGGGCGCTGCGTCGCGTCAGCCAGTCGCTGCAGGAACGCCGCCAATGATGATTCAGACTTGAGATACGGAAACTGCTGATTAAAGTGGTTTCCACGCCAAAACAACAACGCACCAGTTCAACCGCCTGCAGCTCCTCAGAGATAAGCAGGACGTCGCGTCAGAAGGTCCCACTTTCAGAGCGATAGGTCACATGATGTTCAGCAGGTAAACATCCAACGCGGACTGTTGGAATCACAGCGATGTTTTGTTCCAACACCTCATTCGTCTCATGTTTGTGGGCCAGCGTTGCCACAAAAGTCTCCTCTTTGCTGAAGAAAATCAATTTTAGAGAGGAAAAACTGACTAAAAGCAGACAGCAGCCGTGGGATCGATGGCTAGCGCGCGCTAGCTTTTACTCTGCTTTCGGGGGGAAGGTGATTTAGACTTGGACGCACAGTTGAGAAAAACGAGTGAACACAACCGTGGGTGTTGAAAGGAGCGCAGAGGATGTTACTGTTCAGGTGGAGCAGCTCCGCAGAGTTCCCTGCTAACATCTGACCACAAGAGACGGAGCGCCTGTTGGTCCCCACCCAACAGCCTGAGGACTGTGTTAGCATCGTTAGCCTGCGAGGATCCGATCCACGACCCGTTGTCTCCACCCAGGACAACAGGGCCACGCAGGGGCTGTAGCAGCAGCAGATCAGAAAGGAAGGAGGCTTCGAACCCGACTTCGAACCGTGACTCCTTCGGTGGAGGCGGAAGCAGGGAAGACATCAGTTTTCTCTTTTATTTGTAGTTCTGTGACCGCTTCAACGACACCGAGCTCAACCCTGAAAATGATTAGTGAGGCGCCCGGCGCCCGGCGCCCGGCTTGATTTCCCCCAGGACAGGAGCGATACGAGCACCATCAGCAGCAGCGGGAGCTGCACAAGCTCGTAGCGCTCTCAGCTCTCAGCTCGGAGGGACAGATCGGACCATCCGATGAGCTTTATAACCTCTTAATTCATGACAAAGCGCCTTATTCCACCTCTCTCTCCTTCAGGCTTGAGCAGAGCTTCTGCCTGGAGGAGATCACACACATCAAAGGAAAACATCTGACGAGAAACTGACGGAAGTGTGTGTGTGTGTGTGTGTGTGTGAACTCGTGGTTTTCACCTTGTTCCCCAGGTGTCTTGTTGGTGGCAGCGGCGGCTCCAGGTCCTTGTCTCTGCGACACAGAAAGGGACACGCTAGTCAGTCGAAGGACAACTGCTTTGTTTCGGTCTTCGTGGCGGATCCACATCTGCTGCTCTGCTGTTCGCTAACAAAGCCTAGCCTAGCCTAGCCTAGCCTAAATGTTCTGACATGGCTGATTAAGGGTCACTGGAAGATACACAGCATGAGTGGAACCGCAGCACCAGAGCGTGGAGGTGAGGCCACAGTCATGCTCTGTCTGAAGGTTCTACCTGTGACTGTCTGAAGATCCGGCTCACGCCCGTCCCAGTTCTCAGTGGAATCAGGGCTCTTACGTCTGAACCAGTGTTTATGTT
Source organism: Pao palembangensis (assembly GCA_015343265.1). Classification (NCBI taxonomy): domain Eukaryota; kingdom Metazoa; phylum Chordata; class Actinopteri; order Tetraodontiformes; family Tetraodontidae; genus Pao; species Pao palembangensis. The sequence goes on along the minus strand of CM027091.1, from coordinate 501,990 downwards.
ATACACACTCGCCCTGCTGGTGATAACAGGAAGTACAGCTGTATTACTGATGTTCTCGGTGGCATCTGCTCTCCCTGAGGGATCCCTCATCTGTGGCTCTCCTTCAGGTTTCTTGTTCCCTTAAAGGATCTTTTAAGTTTTTCCTGACCAGGTTTGAGGGTCTAAGGCAGGGGTGGGCAATTCTTTAGCCTGAAGGGCCACGTTGGGTCTTAGATCTTGGTGAAGGGGCCGGCCAGGTGGTGCAGGAAACTAACCCCCAGATGAGGATCAGAGGTTAGCTAAAAATCCTGCTTGATGGACTACTGACTGAGAAAATATTGTGAAGAGGCTGTAAATTGGTCCAACTAGAGATGGATGAGGAAGCTCCAGATGATGTTTGGCCCCACCTTCTTGAGAGGACATGTTAGCATGCTAGCTGAAGGGGGGTCTGGACCTTTTTCTAACCAATCAGCTGACAACCCTCTTCATTTGGCTTCTGGAGGAATGATTGTGATGGTTCTGTGGTCCGGATTCAAGAGTTCATTGGGCCACATGTGGCCCCCGGGCCTCAGTTTGCCCACCTCTGGGTTAACGGCTCAGCTTCCAAGGTCAGATGCTCGAGTCCTTCAGATGCCTCAGGACTGAGATGGACATCAACAACAACAACAACACCACCTCCACCTGCCGAGGAAACTGAGGACCTTCTAACATTCTAACACTGGTTTACTGGTCACTCACTGAATCCGCCGTCAGCATTCCATCCTGCTAACTGTCACCACCAGGAAGGCCCTGAAGTAGACACTAGCTGTCTGTCCGTCCATCTGTCCGTCTGTGAACTCACCACCAGGGTGGAGATGACCTCGTCGGCCACCTCCTTGACGGTCACCACGTAGCGGCTCGTCTCTGGGTTGATGATGCGTTCCTCTTTCTCCCAGCGCACCATGATGGGCCTCTCACCGCGGGCGATGCAGCTCATCCTCTTCTCCTCGCCCTGCGTGGCCAGGGTGGTGTTGGGGTAGGAGGTGATCATGGCTGGGACTGGAAAGAGGTGGAGGGGAGAAAAAATGCAAAGTGGTCCATTAAAATGTTTCTGAGCTGACCTTTGCCTTAGCTGGAACTTCCCTGCTCTGGGTCAGGGCTAGGGCTAGGGCTAGGGTTAGGGTCAGGGCTAGGGTTAGGGTCAGGGCTAGGGTTAGGGTTAGGGTCAGGGCTAGGGCTAGGGCTAGGGTTAGGGTCAGGGCTAGGGTTAGTGTCAGGGCTAGGGCTAGGGCTAGGGCTAGGGTTAGGGTTAGGGTCAGGGTCAGGGCTAGGGCTAGGGCTAGGGCTAGGGTTAGGGTCAGGGCTAGGGTTAGGGTTAGGGTTAGGGTTAGGGTCAGGGCTAGGGTTAGGGTTAGGGTTAGGGTCAGGGCTAGGGCTAGGGTTAGAGCTAGGGTTAGTGTCAGGGCTAGGGCTAGGGCTAGGGTTAGGGTCAGGGCTAGGGCTAGGGTTAGGGTCAGGGCTAGGGCTAGGGTTAGGGTCAGGGCTAGGGTTAGGGTTAGGGTCAGGGCTAGGGCTAGGGTTAGTGTCAGGGCTAGGGCTAGGGCTAAGGCTAGGGTTAGGGTCAGGGCTAGGGCTAGGGTTAGGGTCAGGGCTAGGGCTAGGGTTAGGGTTAGGGTCAGGGCTAGGGTTAGGGTTAGGGTCAGGGTCAGGGCTAGGGCTAGGGCTAGGGTTAGGGTCAGGGCTAGGGTTAGGGCTAGGGTCAGGGCTAGTGCTAGGGTTAGGGCTAGGGCTAGGGCTAGGGTTAGGGCTAGTGCTAGGGTTAGGGCTAGGGCTAGGGCTAGGGTTAGGGCTAGGGTTAGGGTTAGGGTTAGGGTCAGGGCTAGGGCTAGGGCTAGGGTTAGGGTCAGGGCTAGGGTTAGGGCTAGGGTTAGGGCTAGGGTCAGGGCTAGTGCTAGGGTTAGGGCTAGGGCTAGGGCTAGGGTCAGGGCTAGGGCTAGGGCTGGAAACAAGAACTAGACCACGGCCAGGCAGCGTGTGCTGATGGACTACTTCTGTGTCCTTTGTGTTCAGAATGACCTTGTTTTGTATGTTTTCCAGCTCGCTTTGGTCATGGTGTAACATTAAAACATCACAGGGGCTTTGAAATGTGTCTTCTTTCTCTTCCAGCAGCATCTGCTAAAATGCTTTCACTGAGGAAGGAGACCGGTAGCGGTTAGCATGTGATGAGTGTGTTCTGCGTGTCGTAACTTGTGCTGAGGAAGCTCCTTCTCTCTCTTCTCTGACAATTATAACATCCTTTTAAACGCTCTGGGGACCCTGGCGAACTCATGTTTGAGTCTACCTGTCTCCTGCAATACTTTGAAATTGAAACGGAGCCCTTCAGGTAAGCCCGCGCCTGCTTTGATAGCGACAGCGAGCGCTAACGTGCTGCTTTCTGCCGATGACGAGCAGAAGAAAGTGGTGACTCCTCACTGAACTCCCATCGGAGTGAGCGTGGGGCCCGTCTGGCTGTGCACCGTAACCACACACTGGGCTCATTAGCAACACGTGTGTGTGCGTGTGTGTGTGTGTGTGTTCACCCAGACTCCTCACAGCTAACAGTCTTACTCACACTTTCTTTCATTCTGTCATTTTCTCTCTTTTCGCCAAGACCTCCTGATCCACCACCAGTTAAGTTCATCAAGTTCCTCATCAGCAAGCCTGGGTTGCCGTTGGCAACGATCAGTCCACCATAACTACAGTATTTATGGAAGGGACGGCCCTGACAGCCACACACACACACACACACACACACACACACACACGCGCGCGCGTGCGCGGCGGGTATTCGTGGTAGATGTTTGAGGCCTTTTCTCCCCTCCCAAGAATAGATGTGTTTGAGTCAGCGTGTGAGTGTGTGCACGTTGCTGACGGAAGTGTCAGTGTGGATGAGTGTGAGTGTTACGCTCCGCCTGCATATGCATGAATACGTGTGCATGAGCGAGGCCGTGTCTCCGGGAGCTAAGTGGGCGAGCGCAGAGCAGGATGAAAAAAAAAAAACTGCTCATGACACATCTCAACCACGCTACACGATGGAGGGAAGAGAGGGAGAGCTTGTACCCCTGCAGCGCTAACTATGATCCCTCGCTCGCCCGCTCACTCCAGCTCTCCTCAGGCTCCCACCAGGACAGAGAGAGAGATGATTTAATGATGAGAGAGAGAGAGAGAACAAGATGAAGACAGAAAGAAAGTGCCTTGATTATTCATGCAGAGCAGCCAAGTCAGTTGGTCGTGCAGTCCATCCACCAGTCCCAGCAGAGACCAGTAAGAATCCATCCACCAGTCCCAGCAGAGACCAGTAAGAATTCATCCACCAGTCCCAGTAGAGACCAGTAAGAATTCATCCACCAGTCCCAGTAGAGACCAGTAAGAACACATCTACCAGTCCCAGTAGAGACCAGTAACAATTCATCCACCAGTCCCAGTAGAGACCAGTAAGAATTCATCCACCAGTCCCAGCAGAGACCAGTAAGAATTCATCCACCAGTCCCAGCAGAGACCAGTAAGAATTCATCCACCAGTCCCAGTAGAGACCAGTAAGAACACATCTACCAGTCCCAGTAGAGACCAGTAACAATTCATCCACCAGTCACAGAAGAGACCAGTTAGAACACATCCACCAGTCCCAGTAGAGACCAGTAACAATTCATCCACCAGTCCCAGCAGAGACCAGTAAGAATTCATCCACCAGTCCCAGCAGAGACCAGTTAGAACACATCCACCAGTCCCAGCAGAGACCAGTAAGAATTCATCTATCACTCCCAGCAGAGACCAGTTAGAACACATCCACCAGTCCCAGTAGAGACCAGTAACAATTCATCCACCAGTCCCAGCAGAGACCAGTAAGAACACATCCACCAGTCCCAGTAGAGACCAGTAAGAACACATCCACCAGTCCCAGTAGAGACCAGTAAGGGCTGGTTAGTGATGGTGCAGTAATAAGCGTGTGCGCGCTGGAACCAGCAACCCTCCACTAAACAGCCTCCAACGTGCCTCTTCTTTCCGTGCCTCTTCTTTCCGTGCACGTGTGTCAGGAGGTGTGCGTGCACACGCCTGACCCCGCCCCCTGCTGACATGATGGAAAGTGTCAGACGTGGGACTGCCAGCGTTTAAAGCTCATCTCGTATTCACTGGGAGCCCCTCCCTCTCCCTCACACACACACACACACACACACACACACACACACACACACACACACACACACCCTTCCCCCCGTGCAGGAAATCACTGATTTATTTTGCATAGCAACTATGAATTTTTATGAGTCCTATTAAAAGCATCTTTTCTAAATGTTATTGCTCATCGCCGGCGGCTATTTTCTCCCGCTAATCTGAGGTCTGGCCAGGAAAAGTTGACACAGATACGGCTGTGTGTGTGTGTGTGTGAGTGTGTGTGTGTTTCCAGGCTTGTGTAGGAGTAGCCTACTGTTTGCGCTCGCCGTGCACACGGACAGCTTCGCGTCTTTGAGCTTGTGTACGTGCGAGTTTCATGGTTAAATGTTGACGTGTTCAAAATGGCTACTTTGGAGACTGCGGCGAAGGAAACGCTCCACAGTCTCCGCCCATCTTGTCGGCGCTTCAGCGGCCCGAGCTTCCTCCTCGCCTCGTCTCGCAGGGGCCCCAGGCTCCGCCTCTTCCTTTTGATAGCCCATAATTGCTCGGCTGATGTATATTTTTTAATATCCAGCGATATTACGGGGGGCTGCTAATAAAACATGGATGGCTAAAGGAGAGAGCACGGGTGGGAAGAGCTAGACCAGAGAGAGAGCTTAAGGCTAGGGGGAGAGGACGGATAAGACAAAGAGAGGAGGAGGAGGGTGGAGGGGAGAAGATGGAGAGACAGGTGGATCCTGACACTGCAACGTGCTCAAAATAATATCAAACAGATACGGCGTTAATTAAACGGACTGCTTTCACAGTTTAACTAACTGAAATTCAGGCTCTAACAAACTCACTGCAGCGTTTTATCTTTCATAGATAATTATTTTAATATAATTATCTTAAGCAAAAGCTTGAAAGCGCAGCCCTTGGGGACCATTGGCCCTTGGGGACCATTGGCCTGTTGACCCTGCCAACGGCTCTCAGGTCATTAGCATGCTAATGGTCCACGAGGGCTGTGTTTTCAAGCTCCGCCCCCAGCAGGTGCAGAAGTGAAGAAGCCTTCTGGCGAGAGGGCGAAACGTCTTGAAGGAAAGCTGCGGTCCAGAGGTCCGACTTTGGATTCTGCAGATCTGGGGACTGAACACAAGACGTGTCTGGGCTCTCTGGGGAAGCTGTGACGGGCATGGAGATTAGCATAACAAAGGTTACAGGACACGAGGAACACGCGGAGGCGCACAAAGAGAAGCACCGCTAAGAGACAAGACTCCGCTGGGGGAGTCCAACAGCTGGAGGACAAAAGCAGCAGCAACCAAAACAAAGGCGGAGAAAATAAGGTGTTCTTCATCTCCACCTCAGCCCTCTGCAGCAAAGCCAACGGCAGCACCGCTGAAACAAACGCGCTTGTAAAGCCGAGACGGATGGAGCCGGATCTTCATCAGCACGTCATCAGCACCGCATGGATAGCTCAGATGCACACACACACACACACACACACACACACACACACACTAAATAAAACACGAATACAGAGCGAATCATGACTGCAGAGCATCTCAAACATGCTAACGGAGTGGTACGGCTTCAGGCTTGAAAGTGAATGAAACATGATCTGCTGATGAATTCTACGTGTAAGGACTGAGCGGCTGATGGCGGTAGAGGAAGGGCAGCACACGCCGAAGAGCCGCTTCCTGCAGCGGGAACTACTCCAGCTGTCAGATGCTAAATGAATCAGAAATGAGCGCGAGCGCTCTGCAGGAGAAGCGTAATTGAGGAGTAAATGGACAGAGTGCAAAGAAGACTGAAGAGGAAGGCGCTGATGAGGAGATATTCTGCTCATGTGATGAAGACACGGAGCAGGTTCGGTACAGTAATTACTAAAGAGAAAAAAGACTTTTCTGAGGTGTCCTCAGTGCCTGAAGGTCATGTCTGGCCTCCATGTTCTAAACGTCCCGAGATGCTGGTGGTCTCACTGGGATTAAAGGGGCATTTATATGGGTATACATTATAGATTCCAGTTTGTTCATCTTCATGATGTCTCCTCCCCATATAGAGGTTAGTCATGGAGTTCCACAAGGTTCTGTCCTTGGACAACCTTTACTTTCTACCTGCTTCGCTTATTATTCAGCAGCAGGAGTAAATGTTCCCAGCTATGCTGATGACACTCAGCTGTGTTTATCTATCAAACCAGAGGAAACAGAACAGCCAGTCAAACTTTAGGGCCCATCTTAAAGACAGAAAGTCTTGGAGTTAACTCTGAACCTTAACTTTAATTAAACTGCAAACAATAACTGGTGTTAGCCGCAAACGATAACTGGAGTTAATCACGAATGTTAACGAGAGTCAACCACCAATGTTACCTGGAATTAACTGCAAACATTAACTGGAGTTAATCGCAGACAGTAACTGGAGACAACTGGAAACAATATCTAGAGTTAACTGTGAATGTTAACTGGAATGAACTGCAAACAGTAACTGGAGGTAACCGTTAACAGTAACTGGAGTCAGGTGGAAACAATATCTAGAGTTAACTGTGAATGTTAACTGGAATGAACTGCGAACAGTAACTGGAGGTAACCGTTAACAATAACGGGAGTTAAGCATAAACCTAAGCATCTCCGAGCAACAAACTGCCATAGCAACAAGAGCAAAACATGTCTGCGGGCAGCGAAACCAAGCCTGAAACTAGCATCCAATCACATCCACTTACTTTTGACGGTGAGGTACATGGACTTGCTGACATCAGCTCCCACGTCGTTGCTGACTTTACACAGGTAGAATCCGCTGTCATCTTCCAGCACGTGCTTGATCAGCAGCGATCCGTTGCTCAGCAGCTGCACCCGGGAGCCACTGTTCAGGGGGATGGGCTGGAACTGGGGGACCCCCGCTCCTGTCAGGGCGAAGGAGGCACAAACGCAGGTCATACGTGTGTGTGTGTGCGCGCGCGCGCGTGTGTGTGTGTGTGTTTTCATTGGAACTTGCATCATGTTTACAGATTTGCCTATAAAGCCTGTCAGATTTAGGGAGGATTGTAAACATGTTTCTGACGGCTGGGCCCACCAGGCCTAAATCCTTAAACCGTCCACCAGCTGCTGGCCAGGAGGAGCAGGCGGAGCTCGTCTGGAGGCGCCATCACGCCCAGCAAGCAGCAGATTGGTTGAGCGGAAGCGCAGCCAGAGCCTTTGCAGCGACGGGCTTCGGGCAGCGACGGGTTCGGGCAGCGACGGGCTTCGGGCAGCGACGGGCTTCGGCCACGCCCCTGCTCCTCCCGCTCCTGCGTTCCACCTGCTCATGCAGCATTAAACAGGCGTGCGAGCCGAGCCGCGTGTTGAATTAGCGCGCGTTAGCGTCAGCGTGTCGAGACGGGGCTAGTTACCGAGCTGTGGGTTTTTGCTTTTTAATTAAAAGGCAGTCAAGTGGCCGCGCACAGGAAAGGGTCAAGTGGTGACTTTGTTCCTGCTCCCCTGGCTCTGAGGCAGAGGCAGAAGGGGGAGGGAGATGACTTCTCCCTTGAATTATGGATTTCTGCATATCCAAATGGTGCGAGCGGTTATGCTAATAGCAGTTGACCTTTACTTACTGTTCCATATCTCCCAGAGACTCATCTGGCTCCTAGCTACTTCTGTTGCAGTCAGAGCAACCGGAGAGCCGTTCCCTCTCTGGCTTCCCACAAATTCCCACCATGGCTAACAGACACCACCCTGGCTGCAGTTCCAGGAAGGTCTCTTCTGCCTTCCTGAGTGTTGGTTGATGCCGTTTGTGGTCAATTATCTCATTTCTCACCCAAACGTGCGGCTGCAGCTGCAGCGTGGGCCGGAGACAGATCAGCGGACGCGCTGCTGCAGCAGGTCGGCGGGTTGCACGCGGCGTACCTTTGGAGTGTTCCCAGACGATGGTGGGAGGTGGGTAGCCTTCCGCTGAGCAGTTCAGGGTCACCGTCTTTCCGTAGATCCCGTCCTGATCCTCAGGCTGAACCACAAACTGTGGAGGAACTGCACAGAGGATCCGGGTCAGAGGAGAACCGGGGGCGGGGGCGGGGGCTGCGGCGCCGCGCCGCGCCTGGAGGCGCGCGTCCGGGCCTCACCTCTGACGATGAGCCGACTCTGGTGCTCCACCGTGGCGGCTTCGTTGCGGGCGATGCAGGTGTAGTTGCCGTTGTGGTCGGGCGTCAGGTTGTTGATGCGCAGGGAGCTGGTGAAGTCGATGTTGTCCACGGTGACGCCCAGGCTGACGGGGATGGGCCGCCCGTCCTTCTGCCAGGTGATGTCCAGCGGCCGGTCGCCCGACATGACCACGCAGGGGATGAAGACCCGCTGGCCGATGGTGAAGCGCTGGAACTCGAAGGGCTGGATGTACGGGGGGACTGCGGGGAGAAGAAGGTCCAGCAGGAACATGAAGAGCTGAAGAGCAAATCCCATCACCTCAGTAGGAGCGACAGAACCTCCAGAAGAGAGGCGGAAGTAAAACCCTGGTGTGTTTGCACCAATAATCAGACACTGATCGGCCACAAGGCTGGCCCTCCCTCTATCTGCGAGTCATCTCCAGCAATAACACAAATCATCTCTGCTGGAAGAGCCGCTGAGTGAAATAAGCAGCACTTTAGCACCTTATTTAATTCACAACAAGTGGAGCTAATGGACTCAGGGGATCCCACAAGACGCTGGCGCATTTAAAGCACGAGCAGAGTAAATTAACAAACGCGCTCGCTCTCTGCCGCACCAGCGGGAAGTGTTGCTGGATATCATCACTCTCTCCTCTCCTCTTCTTCTCTCGCTCTGCTGGAAAGTGTAATAGAGTGACAACAAGCTCGCGCTGTGTGGCGAGGAAGGAAATGAGGCATCATGGGAAAGTCCTTTTCACGTTCACTTATTACAGCTCCCCGACCTCGGAGGAGGTGAGTCACTAAGCTGATGAGTCTTCATTAGCTGCACCGGCGTGCTGAGGAACATCAGCCACGTCCGCTGAGCAGAGCGCCACGTGCACGCTCTCGCGCCTCATGTGTCATTTGTACATCCACCAGTCTGTTCTCAGAGAAACGCCTGTCTGCTGCTGTGGAGCAAGAACAACCAGCGAACCAGCTAAGACCGTTGGCGGCGCTCACCTCGGACACGCACGTGCACGCTCTGGGAGTCCATCTTGTTGGGCTGGACCATCACCTTGCAGGTGTACTCGCCAGCGTCCACCTGCTGGACGTTGGTCAGCTTCAGCGTGCCGTTGTTCTCGAAGGCTCGCTGCCGGTGGTTGAAGGGCAGCAGGGCCGCGTTCTTGTACCACTTTATGGAGTAGTAAGGGTACCCGACCACGCGGCAGTGCACGAAGGCGTCGCGCCCGGCGATGGCCGTGATGTTTTTCATGGCACGGATGCTGGCGCGGCCTGGAGGGGGCGGGACAAGAGAAAAACAGCCGTTTCAAGACGTCAAGGTGGCCTCTCTGACATCGGCTGAGCCACCTTTGTGTTGTAGCGACACCACCCTCTCTGACTGGCGGGACTAAGGAGACAACTCCAAAATAAAAGGGGCCGTTTTGATCACAGGACTCTAATCCCAACTGTGACGCAGATGAAAGCTCACAAATATTCCGGGCTCATTTTACAGCTGTGCACCGCCGCCTGCTGCCGTCACAGTAACACATTCAGTGTTTCAGGAAAGGTCATTACTGCAACGTGGATTTGGGAAGGATTCTCACACACACACACACACACACACACACACACACACACACACACACACACACACAGAGTAAGGCGAGATTTCTGCATGTAGAAGGAGGGAATAGATCTTCCTTGCAGCTATACTGGCGTTGAGAACAGGACCAGGAGCGTCTAAATCTGCTTTCAGCTCTACACTGTGAAAAACAAAAGGCCCCCAGAAGACGGGATCATGAATCACACGCTGCAGACACACGGTGTATGTGTATTGTTGTTGTTGGAGAATCTGATTTGACAAGCACCTCTTACGTTTATTCGCGCCTGGTGGTGCACGACCCCGGCCGAGTTGCTGCAGGTGCACCGGTACTGGCCGCCGTCCTGTACCTGGGTGTGTGTGACATTGAGCTGGCTGACCACGTGGCCCTCGTGGGTCTCGTAGTGGCCCAGGTGGTGGTGGCTGTCTTTGATGACGGGGTCGTCGTCCAGCGACCAGCTGCAGCGGGGCGGGGGCGTGCCCTTCACGTTACACACCAGGAAGACGGGTTCGTTGGGGTTGACCACCTTCTCGCTGAAGGAGGACAGGATCTTTGGAGTACCATCTGTGGCGGGGGGAACAGATGGGGCAGGGCGGGGAAATGTCAGCGGAGGAGAAAGTGAAAGAAGTTAGCAGAGAGCAGACGCTAGCGGTAGCTGCAGAGGTCAGTTTCAAAAGCGGGACTTTCTGGACTTCAGCAGAAACGGCGAACGTCTACCCGCGGCTGCGGCTGCTCGCTCATCCAGCCTTCCTCCACGTGATTATAGAGAATCCATAGATATTCATTTTGGAGCTCCTGGCTACCTGAGCGTGGAGGTAAGCTATTGGATTCAGGACTGGGACGACCATGCTAATGGCAGCCTGTAGCCGAGAGCCACCAGCAGGGCGCCATTAACACTTGACGCCCCCATCGATCGCCGCGGCCCGAGTCTGTTTCTGACTGGCTGATTACCTATGAGGCAGCTTCTCGCTGAGGCTCCCGGCCACCATGTGTGTCCCTGCTCAAGTCACATGATCACGCCTTACCTTCAAGGATGACTTGCACGAAATCTTGTGCGGACATTTTGCCCTTCCTGGCGAAGCACTGGTAGGCGCCGCCGTCGCTCTTGGACATTCCCTCCATGATGAGGTTCTCGCGATTGAGCCCGGTGAAGCGCACGCTGTTGCCGGGGTAGATGACCTCTCCGTTGCGGTACCACGACAGCTCGTATTCATCTGAGCCGCTGACGCTGCAGGACAGAGACACCTTGCTGCCCACGGAGCCTTTCACCTTACGGGGGCTGACCACCGCCTTTAAGGGCTCTGAGAACGCAAACGAGGACACAGGCGTCACGTACAGACGCAAACGGACGACCGACGCATCGCCGTCCTTCCTGTTTGGTGGAAAGTGACCAGCTAAGCGACCAGCTACTCAAACATTTGCTTCAACTGTCTGGCTTACGCACGTTTCGTGGCGTGCCCATGACATTGGCCTTATTGCAGCCTTTGCTGCCATGATCAGCCTTACGTTTGACGTAGAGACGCCCCACCACCTCGGCGTTGCCGTAACTGTTCCACACTTCGCACACGTAGGTGCCGGAGTCGCTGGGCTGGCCGCTCTCGATCAGCAGTCCCGTGATGGTCTGCCGGAAGCGGCTGTCGGGCTCCAGAGGGCTGTTGTCCTTCAGCCAGCGGTATTTGGGCGTCGGGTAGCCGGAGGCCTTACACGGAAGCTCCACCCGATGGTTAATCATCACCTCTCTGCGCTCAAAGCCGTCCAGGATGGCGGGCTCAGCATTGGTGGGGTCTGGGGGAGGGGAGGGCAGAGACGTTAGCGTTAGCTTAGCTGTGACCTGGCGGCGTCATACCACATCCATTCTCGGGTTCTAGACGCGATACGGAGGTCTGCACCACAACTTGTTTGGACCGCTCGCATTTGCATTTCTGCAGCGTCTGCGGGTTAAGCTCAGCTGGGAGGGATGTGTAATTACACTGTTACTGAGAAAATACAGCTGCTACTGACCCGAGACGATGAGACGGGCGCTGTTGCTCTGGCGCGTCTCCCCCGTGTAGCGGTGGCGTGTGGTGCAGCGGTAGTTGTTCAGCCCATCCTCAGGCAGGACGTCCAGGATGTACAAGGCTCCCGTGGATGTGATGAGATATCTTTGTCCTGGAAAAGACGAAAAGAAAAAAAGGAAACCGTGGGACAACTGCGAGGCAGCAGAACGCAGAGAGTCTTTGAGAACTCGCCGACGCTGCTGCAGAGCTGCGCAACCCCGGGGGCAGAGGCCTTCCACGGCCTGCAGCGGCGCCGCCGCGTGAGGCTGACGGGGCTCCGGAGAACCTCGTGGATCCCATGTGCAGCCATTAAAGCCCGACAGCACGGACAAAATACCGTTACCACGGCAGCACGGAGACAGACGGAGAGCAACCGTGCACGGATCCAGAAAAGGTTCCGGCATCGCTGGTTCCGGTCAGGGAACCAGGGGGGTCTGACGTTTCTGGTCCCTGTGGCCGAAGCGGATCAGAGGCTAGCTACGGGGGCTCCCCCAGAGAAAAGAGAGCGTGGGTCCACGCGAGGAGCGCACGGAGGAGCAGACGAGACGCCACCTGCTGCAGGTCACGTAACGCCGCTCCCCACGGCTCAGCGAGGAGGATGCGGGGCGGCGCTTCAGCCGCGCGCCGCTAAAGAGCCGCCGGCCGCCAGTGATGATTCAAACCAATTAGCTGAGCAAACATTTGCAGGAAGTAACCCTCAAACGTGCTTTCGTGGTCGGCTGGAGAGGCTGCGCGTCTGCGTGTCTACACGTCTGCACGTCTGCGCGTCTGCGCGTCTGCACGTCTGCACGTCTGCACGTCTGCGCATCTGCACGTCTGCGTGTCTACACGTCTGCACGTCTGCGTGTCTACACGTCTGCGCGTCTACACGTCTGCGCGTCTGCACGTCTGCGTGTCTGCACGTCTGCGCGTCTACACGTCTGCACGTCTGCGCATCTGCACGTCTGCGCATCTGCGCGTCTGCACGTCTGCACGTCTGCACGTCTGTGCCGCAGCTGTTTGCAGAGGGAAACCAGTCTGACCTACATAGAAGCCACAGCACAGATCTGCTGGCCTCAAGGGCTTTTACTGGTTTGACTGGTTTACACACAGGGCTGGGATAGAGAGAGAGAGTGAGAGAGAGAGAGAGAGTGAGAGAGAGAGTGAGAGAGAGACAGAGAGAGAGAGACAGAGAGAGAGAGGAGCAGAAATGGGTTTGTTGCATCTGAAAATTAAACAACTTATGATTCTGATTCTGTTATCACGCTGCAAAATTAAACAAGGAGGCATCACTTGAGACACACACACGCACACACACACACACACACACACACACACACACACGCACACACACACACGCACACACACGCCCGCCGTGACTCTTTCCCTTTCTGTCTCCTCCCTTCAGCCTTCTCCATTTTGATTGCTACTGGTCCTCTGATCTGGCTGTGGAATCCATCTTGAGGGGAACAGGCTGGTGTTTGGCTCCAGCCGCCGAGCGAGCGGCTGCACCTCGCCGCTCCTGCGGCGCCTCACCGGGCGCCTCAGCCCCGCTGTTGTTGTGTTCTGACAGAGGAGGGGACGGATTCAAAATGGCAGCTACGCTGTTGAATTCTGCTTGTGTTTCTTGGCTGCAGCCCGTTCATTCCTCCTCTCTTTTCTTCTCTTTTCCCTCTTTTTTTCGGTGAGGTTGGAGCGAAACCCCTGTCCTCCGTGCCAGAGCGCCGTCGATTAAACGCCGCCGTTATAAACTTCCAGTCGTGTAAACGGTTATGAAATGGGAGGCAATAAGGCGGTAATCAAGGCCCGCGATCCCAGATACATTAAAGGCACCCTGGAAGGTGATTCCAGCGTTATTGTGGGAGCGTGGAGCCCGTGCCTCCGCTCAATCACAGGCTCGGCTGCGGTAAAGTGAAAAAGTGCTTCACTCCACTAGACACACTTTATCTAATCATCTCCACTTTGCCAGAGACAGAATCTAATATGAGGAGCGGGCGCTCGCTCTCAGCAGGCTAAATAAGCCCGGACGTATAGATGAGCTGCCGTCCCAGCATCCTCTCCGTCTCCGCCGTGGCAATGAGGCCCTGGCGTCAGCAGCTAAATCAGCTAAACCACCACACTGGAACCCTGGCGCAGCGGCGCTGCTGCCTTCACAAGCAAACAGTCGTTTCAGCCATTTCTGACCTCGAATGGTTACAAAAATACACCCCAGCAGCCCTCATTTACAAGGTTTAAGACCGAAAACCTTCCTCTGTTCCAAACCTGTCCGGAGGTTAGCTTAAATTCAGGAAAAAACACTGATAACTTTCCATCTGTCCATCAGGACAAACTTGCTAGAGCAGAGGTGGGCAAACTGAGGCCCGGGGGCCACATGTGGCCCTACGAACTCTTTAATCTGGCCCACAGAGCCTTCACAATCATTCCTCCTAAAGACAAATGAAGAGGGTCGTCCGCCTGATTGGTTAGAAAAAGGTTCACACGCCCCTTCAGCTAGCATGCTAACATGTCCTCTCAAGAAGGTGGGGCCAAACATCATGTAGAGCTTCATCATCCATCTCTAGTTGGACCAATTTACAGGCTCTTCAACATATTTTCTCAGTCAATAGTCCATCAAGCAGGATTTTAGCTAACCTCCGAGGGGGGGTTAGCTTCCTGCACCACCTGACCGGCCCCTCCATCAAGATCTAAGAGCCAACGTGTGCGACATCAGCCCAGAAGGCTCCTGTGTCATATTTGCTTCATGAGTGTCTGAGACCTCTGCCTCCTTAAAAACCTGCTGTCTGTGACGACACCGGTATTCTGCCCCCTGGTGGACTCTTTTTATGACTTTGATGTCTGTCAAGGTGCAGAAAATCCAGAGAGAGAAAAGTCTGAAGTTGGTGTTACAGGAGACGTTGTGCTGAAAATGACGTCATCGCTAGCAGGAAGAGGTCACAAGGTCTTTGCAGACGACGGCTTTCAGGGACAGAAAAGGCCCTAAAACGTGCAGCAGAGAAAAGAGGAGAAACTTCACAACTTCTATCGTTTCAAAATGTTTGATCAGGTCTTAGACGGGTACACCTCCATCGCTTTAACGGAGTCACAGACGGAAGAAACAAGCAGCCGCTCGCACCATCAGGAATGCAAATCAGCCTGCAAACAGCCACAGACAGCCACCAACAGCCACAGACAGCCTGCAAACAGCCACAGACAGCCACCAACAGCCACAGACAGCCTGCAAACAGCCACAGACAGCCACCAACAGCCACAGACAGCCACCACCAGCCACCCACAGCCACAGACAGTCTGCAAACAGCCACAGACAGCCACCACCAGCCACCACCAGCCACCCACAGCCACAGACAGCCACCAACAGCCACAGACAGCCTGCAAACAGCCACAGACAGCCACCACCAGCCACAGACAGCCTGCAAACAGCCACAGACAGCCACCACCAGCCACAGACAGCCACCAACAGCCACCAAGAGCCACCAACAGCCAACAACAGCCACCAAGAGCCACAGACAGCCACCACCAGCCACCACCAGCCACCAAGAGCCACCAACAGCCAACAACAGCCACAGACAGCCTGCAAACAGCCACAGACAGCCACCACCAGCCACCACCAGCCACCAAGAGCCACCAACAGCCACCACCAGCCACAGACAGTCTGCAAACAACCACAGACAGGCAACAACAGCCACCAAGAGCCACAAACAGCCACCACCAGCCACCACCAGCCACCACCAGCCACCACCAGCCACCAACCTGTCTCTCTGTCAGAGCACCTGCTGTGTGAATGGACTGGAGGCCTCCACAGAGCCGCCATTGAAGCGGCGCCAAGAAAGCGTCCAAAGAGACGCTCTGTCTCTTCTGAACCACCTCTGTGTTGGCGCTGGCTCTTCCCGCTTCCTCCCCCCACCCCGACCCCCCCTCCGTGGCCTGAATGCCAAAGCAGCTGGGCCGTGTCATCGACTGCTGCAGTCTCCCACTCCCACATCCAGCAGGCAGCCACGGCAGCCTGACGGCCTTCCCCACCCTCTGGGAGGAAGAGAGGCGGTTGGATGAGGACGGCGTGAGGATCACCGTCCATCCATCAGCAGCTGAGAGACGGCGCTGGCGGAGGGAGACGCTCTCGCAGCCACTGCTGCTAAATTAGAGCTGGCTGCGTCCGCCATCCATCACTGCTGCCTGGGGATCCAGCAGAGCCTGCAGAGGAGTCAGCTGGGCCGCACCACCCTGGTAATAACTATGTAATAAGCGTGGGGACAGCAGCTGATCAGGCTTGGGCCTTACTCCAGCGGGCTTTCTCACCGTGTCCCCGTCACCTAGCACACGCGCGTTCCCCCAGCCGCACGCCTTCCTGACTAATCTAATGATTGGATCGTTAGCGCCGCCGCCACGTTTCAGAGGGCTGGGAATTTAACCCGCAGCAGCAGGAGTCGCCTTCCGCTGCGGCGCTCTCCCCGGAAAATGGTCCTCGCCGGTGGAGGGGAAAACGAGCAATTAAATCTAGTCTGCTGACTTCAGCCTCTGCACGGGTGTGTGTGAGTGTGTGTGTGAGTGTGTGTGTGTGAGTACCAAACTACTCATCCTACCAGCAAAGTGAGGACATTTTTGGGAAGTGCAGACATTTTGTGTGGTTCTCACAACTGTTTGAGGGTTTAGACTAAGGTTGGGGTTTAGGCTGGGGTCAGGCAGGGTCAGGGTCAAGGTCAGGGTCAAGGTCAGGGTCAGGGTCAGGGGGTTAGTTGGGATGTTTAGGGTTTGGCTGAGGGGCTGTGTCTGCAAATCCTCACAAAGATAGAAGTAAAAGGGTGTGTGTGTGTGTGTGTGTGTGTGTGTGTGTAGCAGTCTGCCATCATAACCTAATTATTGCAGCAGCTTAACAACAGCAATTAGCACATTTCCATCAGACGACACTAATTTGTGAATTCCATTCCAGCACCGAGAGAGAGAGAGAAAAAGAGCGATACAGAGAGAGAGAGAGAGAGAGAGAAAGCAAAGGGAGAGAAGAGCTTTAATTCACTGCTCAGCTAGTGGCAACACTAAATCCATATCTATAGAGCAGTGAAAATTGCTTATGCTAATTGTGGTTACTGTAAAACTAGGCCAAAGGTTTAATGAAATTTTCAATTTGAATCTTTGTTTTTGGTGTCGTCCAGTCCTCCCATTACTGCCCAGTACAGCAGACCCAGTCCTC